>JAUPFN010000021.1:26503097-26545597 GCA_036924255.1 Apodemia mormo | reverse complement strand
AGGCGGCCGCGCTCTCCGCGCAGCTCGCCGTGCGCCTCGTGCGCAGCCTCGTGCCCGCACACGTGAGTACTCACCCGCGCACACATACACACACACACACACACACACACACGTGCACCTACTGCGAGGCGGCCGCGCTCTCCGCGCAGCTCGCCGTGCGCCTCGTGCGCAGCCTCGTGCCCGCACACGTGAGTACTCACCCGCGCACACATACACACACACACACACACACACACACACGTGCACCTACTGCGAGGCGGCCGCGCTCTCCGCGCAGCTCGCCGTGCGCCTCGTGCGCAGCCTCGTGCCCGCACACGTGAGTACTCACCCGCGCACACATACACACACACACACACACACACACACACGTGCACCTACTGCGAGGCGGCCGCGCTCTCCGCGCAGCTCGCCGTGCGCCTCGTGCGCAGCCTCGTGCCCGCACACGTGAGTACTCACCCGCGCACACATACACACACACACACACACACACACACACGTGCACCTACTGCGAGGCGGCCGCGCTCTCCGCGCAGCTCGCCGTGCGCCTCGTGCGCAGCCTCGTGCCCGCACACGTGAGTACTCACCCGCGCACACATACACATACACACACACACACACGTGCACCTACTGCGAGGCGGCCTCGCTCTCCGCGCAGCTCGCCGTGCGCCTCGGGCGCAGCCTCGTGCCCGCACACGTGAGTACTCACCCGCGCACACATACACACACACACACACACACACACACACGTGCACCTACTGCGAGGCGGCCGCGCTCTCCGCGCAGCTCGCCGTGCGCCTCGTGCGCAGCCTCGTGCCCGCACACGTGAGTACTCACCCGCGCACACATTCACACACATACACACACACACACACACACACACGTGCACCTACTGCGAGGCGGCCGCGCTCTCCGCGCAGCTCGCCGTGCGCCTCGTGCGCAGCCTCGTGCCCGCACACGTGAGTACTCACCCGCGCACACATACACACACACACACACACACACACACACACACACACACACACACACACACACGTGCACCTACTGCGAGGCGGCCGCGCTCTCCGCGCAGCTCGCCGTGCGCCTCGTGCGCAGCCTCGTGCCCGCTCACGTGAGTACTCACACGCTCTCACACACACATACGTTACGATATATATACACATTGTACATAAATATTATCTGTACTTTTAAGTTAGAGTTTGATCTTCAAGCACCGGTTGCTTCAATTTTCCCAAGGTTTTGGTTTTTTTAATGAGAGTTGTCGAAATATATTCAAATAACGGTTTTATAAATACAAACAATGAAGTAGCAAGTGAATTTGAAACTTGTTTCACAGGCATATCTATGAAAACTACCACATCATTAAACTTATCACCTAAGCTGCTGAAAATAGGCTTACTAAAAATGTGTAAAGTAATAAAATATTTAATTTTAGATATGTACTATCACATGAAATAGTGAAATCTTTTAAAACTATTAAAGTAAAAAAACTGAAGATCTATAGGGTATGTCGGTGAAAGTGGTTACAAATATAATATCTATAGCAGCAACCAACCCTATCACTGGTTTTTAATACATGTAAACCAAGTAGACCAAAGAATATTTCCAAATCTGCTTAAATACAGTAAAGCCTTTGTTTGAATCTGGCAATAGCAAATACCCAAATAATTTTAGGCCAGTATGTGTTTTACCAGTTTTGACGTGACAACGTCTTATAATTCGATAGAGCTGGCTGCACGCACGAAAAAACATGACTCATGCGGCGTTACCTCGCTCTGAGGCGTTCCGTTTAAGGCTTGGAGTACAAGCGAGAGCTTAAGACGTTGTCACGTTCAACTATCGTCTGTAAACCAACTTTACAGACAACCGATTTTTTTAATAAGAATTTTGAAAAACGCATGCTATATCGGATGCTACATTACTTTAATATCAACAATATTATTAAAGTAAATCAGTTTGGTTTTACAAAATGGCAGTCAACCACTGATGTAGGATACATTTGCGAAATACGTTCTTGAAGATTCTCACAATGCTATTGTATTCTGTAATCTCTCGAAAGCATTTGATTGCATTGACCATAAAATATTATTGATGAAATTGAAACATTACGGATTAACACAACATTTTTTAAAATAGATGACATCTTATTTAGAGGGCTGATTCCAAAAAGTTAAATTTCCAAAGTAAATTCAGTGGGAGCTCGAGTATCAATGGGTATACTACAAGGATCAATATTAGGGCCAGTTTATTTATAGTGTACGTTAATGATCTAGCATGTGTGGTTCCTAAAAATTGCAATATTGTGCTTTTTTCTGATGACACATTACTAATATTCGAAGTTAAGCGTCAGACACAATGCTATGACGAGTTAAATAGTACGCTATTGGAATTACAAAACTGGTTTACGGCTAATAATTTAGTATTAAATGCAAAAAAAAACAAAATGTATTAAATTTGTACTTGGAAATGTTAACTCAGTTCCAACAAAAATATTTTAAGAGAAGGAAGAACTAGAAATTACGGACAAAAATATATTTTTGGGTTTTTGCAATAGATTCGTCGCTTCAGTGGAATAATCATATTCAGATTTTATCAAATAAACTAAGCTCAATTGCCTATGTAATAAGGAAAATACGACTGTTGACGGATGTAAACACAGCTAGAATGGTATATTTTGCGTATTTTCATAGCGTCATAACATAATATAGCATTATATTATGATTTATGAGGGACAGCTGCAACCATAGAAAGTATATTTATTTTACAGAAAAGAGCCATTCGTGCCATATATAATTTACGCACTAGAGATGTCTTGAGGGACTTATTTAAAAAAATAAATAAATTAAATGTATGTACGTAAAATTCAAATTTATTAAGAATTATGATAAACATAGTTACAATACACGTCACAAAAATGAGGTTGCTATTCCTAATTTTTGATTGTCAAAAACTAAAAAGTCATTTAGGGGAACTTTGTACGATTTTATAATAAGATTCCACTCCACATGCTCGAATTAACGGACAAAAAGTTCAGGACCTTCATCAAACAAAAATTAACATGTAAGATAAAAATTGCTTTGAATGCTATTCAAAAGATCAATCATTATTTTAAAAGTATACATTTTTTCAAACATTAAAATATTATTATTTTTACAAAAATCAAGTTTTTGAACTCTTTGAGTTCAAAAATTCATGCTTAGTTAGTATAGTTTTTACTTCGTTAATCTTAAAATACCTTATTTTAGCGGGAAGTTTCAGGGATGGCCTGTAGGGTCAAGCACTTACAGATTTTTTATTCAAATAAACTTTTACAGGCATTTTTGACATTTTTAAAAATTATCATCGGATCGGAACGCCATACACTGAAAAGATCTGGCGGGGGAAGCTCAGCGCGCTTGTCTTTTTTGACTATTTTGTTTATATATAATAAATGGTTTACAATGTTATAAGTTTTATTTCGTATTACAAAAAATATAAGAGATTGTTATGAGGAAGATGCCAGTGATATTTATTGCCAGGGATAAGTCCCTGGCTTTTCTGTTTCTACATAATCTGATTTTATAATACCCTTTATTATACAGTTTCATTTAACACATTTTTAAATTTATTGACTGGTAGATCTCTTATTAGATTGGTAGATATATAAATCGATAAACAATAGATATCGATAAATAATCGATAAACGATTACATCTATTTCCTATAGCTTTTTATTAAACATTTAATGATTTTTACAACATATTTTATTTCATTAGATTTCTAGAAATAATATATAGTATTATTAAATAAAAAGCTTATAATGATGATATAACTGTTGGGTAAATGTTTTTGGTTTTGAGTAAAATGTTAGTTATAGGATATTATTTGGGCACAGGCACCGGTAGAAGAGGCGTGGTCCGACACGATCACTAAGAAGAGCGGCGAGGAAGAGCGGCGCGCGGGCGCGGTGTTGGGCGGCGGGGGTGGGGGCGGGGGCGCGGGCGGGGGCGGGGCCGCGCCGCCCGCCGACCTGCACCACGCCGAGGGCACCTCGCTCAGCGGCGTGCTCGTGCCCACCGTCAGTACCACCATCCACCACCCACCACTCACCACCACTTGGCGGGGGACGGCCTCTTGTCACACGGAACTTGCAAGTCCAACATACGATTGCCATGTACACCACGACATACTAGCTACTCAACTATAGTGGCTCAATCACTGGCACGGCTACAACACGTGTTTTTAATGGCACCAGGAGACTAATATACGTTATAGATGGTACTTTTTCCACACAGGAAGAATTTTAATAGTTTTTTTTTCAGACCCGAAAAACAAAAAAAAATAATAAGAAAATAATGATAGGTAATAGAAAAAAACGCGAACTATTGATATTTTTAATTATTTTGTTATTTTTGTCTCAACCGTCAGCGATGAATGCAGAAAAGCGAGAATAAAACTGGACTGTATTACAATAGGTACTGGTATATTCGCTAACAAAATTTAAAATAACAGAAATAGTGAACCGTCAGCGATGAATACAGAAAGCGAGTGGTGCGGGTGTCGGCCCCTCCGCCGGCGCCTGCCGCGCACACAACGCCGCTCGCAACACTCGTGCGCCGAATTAATTATGTGAACAATTTTACACTAATATTATAAATGCTAGTACAGCTAATTTGTTTTTTTGTATATTTATGACAGTTAAATAGACGAGGTAAACAAATAATAGTTTTTTTTAAATGAATCGCTAAGGGGATGAAAGGTTATAAGATCTTACACTAATTAACTCGCAGACGAAGAAGCGTGGGTTAGCTAATAATATACACATTATTGAACACAGGCGATTTCGGTTTTGTGCAACCCTTGCATGTCTTTCGGAGTGACGAATATTAAATAAAGTAGAATAATTTTGTACATTTTTTAAATTAATTAAATTAAATATATCGTTAGGAACAATCATATAAAAAATATTGAGACTGATGATTTCTATCATTATATTTAAATGTTACCATTGTATAGAACTTTAATAACATTTGCATTAAAACCGCTAAAAGTTTATATATCATAATTTTCATTAAAAGTATCAAATAAAAGTTCTCCCTGTTTTTGTATTAAAGAATAGTTTAATGCTTATTTGTCATTTGTTCTTTTAAGTATATACAAAGTGTCTTTACAAAACCTTAGCTGAGAATTCCATCAATCTAACTTAAATTTCTGAGATTAGCAGCTGTTGTACTAAAGACACCAATGACAAGAAACATTCCTAACCACAAACTACTAAAGAAAGAACTGTTTGTTTACGTTAACCTTACCTAAATTCCAACTTTTTTAGTTATCATTCCCCAAGTTTAAAAAATATTTATTAAATGCGAATAAGTTAAGGAGTTAATATAGCATCTTACTGAATATATTAAACTTTAAGGTAATAACTAAAAAAACGTTGTATGAAGTCCTGCCCGTGTTCTTTGAAATGTAACTTCAGATATGTTAGTTATCGTGCTGTACTAGCACAGAAATGAAAATATTTTTCTCCACATATTTATATTTCCGTTTGGCAAGATCTCATAGGTTTTCTAATTTTTTAGAAGTTAGTTGTGTTTACTGTTTACTATTGGTTTACTAACGCTTCATATCTGTGCATTATTTCACAATCATGTTTAGCGACACATCACAATGTTTAGCGAGTCATGGCTGCATGTCAAATGTTATCGTTCCCACATTTCATGTTCAACACGCTGGATATATCTATTCATTCATACGTGTGAAATATAAATATTATTACGCCAATTCCTTTTCCTAGTGTGCAGAGTAAACCGAACGTTATATAGGTTCCGTTTTACCACATTTCGTTGATTTATCTATTGACGGCATTACTCTCCATTTTCTATTACTTGATAGCGATTGTCGCTTGTTTTTTGAGATAAATTCAAGCGACAGACTTGCTGACTGAAATCCAAGGGCGAATTACCGGGTCAAAATCCTCGGATTTTAAGGATCACTCCGTGAGCCTTTGTACCGCATCAAAGGGTTGCTGGGCTTCATGGAGGAGTTGGGATGGAAAGTAGGGCCATCTCTAACCACACGTAAAAAGGGCTTTGAAGAAAAAGGATCGACATACACATCCGTGGCACAGGAATGTTTCCACACGAACACCTAACACGTAACGAAAGTACCACTGACATTACGATATGTGAGGATATCCCTGAAATAAAAAAAAATGATCGAGCCAAATATCGAACCTTATGATCTGACCCAAATGGGCCACTAAATCAAAATTTCAGAAACGTGTGGACATTGAAAAATATAGCTATTCTATCGTTATTTAATTTATGTTCTAATAGTCTAACAAATAAAAACACTAGTTTTATAACTTTTCGATTTTATTTTCTCATTTTTTATGATACTACTATATGACACTAAATAAAAACGCAATTCTCATGATAGTGAGAGAAGAAGAAAGGTGTTAAAAATAATAATGAAGGAATAAATTATGTCCATTTATAATGACCAACATGATTCTTTACACTTTTAGCAATGTTCGTTGATTCTCGACGACGGTCGTGGCATTGTTTTTGATTCGAACCTTAGCGAGTCAACTGACACTAAAAGGTCAGACATTGTTTGAATCTTGGAAACCGCTCCAACGATTTTCATGAAATTTTGGAGTTTTGGAGGCGATAAATCGATCTAGATAGGTGTCGTTTTTAGAAAACGTCTTTTTTACAAAAAAAATGCAGGTACTAATTCTTTAAATGCAGTCAAACTGCAGCAAACGACTTCTCACTTCCTATCTTTCTAGAACCATTCATCAGATCTTCACAAAATGAAAATGAGACCACACGGGGAATAAACCTTCTCAAATAAAATAAAATAATAAGGTGTGGCGCCGCTGGTCCGTACCGCTGAAGGGTTATAGTACTGGAACCAGCGGGCCAGCTATTGTCAGTATGACGTCATTACTATGGAGGTCGATGACGTCACACAAGGACAAGTACGGAGAAAAGGAAGATCTTCCCAACCAGGCAAGGTGTACTGCCTGGGGACCGAAGTCCATTTGAGAAGCGTTGAAACTTGTATATAGTGTTACAAAATAAATAATTGTGATATCGCGATTCAGGATTTTATTTTGAATTTAATTTTTTCCATTTGTTATTGATTTTTGTCCATTTTTTATTATTTTTTCTTGTAGCGTTTGTGATTGTTTGAGCCGCTACAAAGGTAATAAACATAACCGAACAGGCAGGTGAATTGATAATCTTCTCCTTTTCAGAAGTCGGTTGAAAAAAAATTAAAGATTTTTACGAAGGACGTGGTTCCGACCAACATTCGTTTATATATGAGACTGTAGTTGATGTTTACAAGCCGTGTTCCCACGCTTTCCAGTTAGGAGAAGTAAATTTCACGTGTTTGCTATTTGATCGAATGTGGAAACGATACGTCATTGCTGGTTTCTGGTGTTTTATGTTGACTGAAGGTATTCGCATAGTAATGCAGCTATTAATGTTTTTCATTACACTGTTACATTTTCACTCATTCTCGACTGATCAACTACAAATATAAAGCGTTTTGTTTGTTATCTTCCATGTTGTTTATTAACAAGTTTTTGGCGATTGTCCGATAACAATATAATAGATTTAAATGTAATGTAGAACATTATTTTATACTTTGTAACACGGGTGTTAAAATTTTATATAAATGTATCTAATATTTTCTTATTTCATTACATAGCAAACATCAGCTGGGTCTCATGATGGAAAAAGAAACCATCTTCTGTAGATATGTTAATGGTGCGTTGCTATCTGTTGGCGAAATGGCAGAGCTATATGCGTAAGTCTACCTACAGGCTACCTTACTGTCCAAACTGTAACATGACAATGACAAACATTGACGCTATTGCGTACAGTAACAGGAATAGGTAAGGCGGTGGTATCAGATCCGGGCGAGGTGTTGCGAAATTCTAACACCTAGTAGTCATGATGGCAGCGATACGTTTAGCCAATCGTTTGCCTTTTACGACCTGCTTGGCAGAATGACAGATGCTTTATTCTTCGAGAGAGGGTTTGGACCAACACGTACCAATATGAACCAACTACAAATTTATCTTCTTCAAAGTGAAACCGATAATTGTGTCATTAAGCCATTCAGACATTTACGTGGCTGAGATGTTAAGAATTGTATATGCAAGTTTATCGGTTTCTTTACTCCCTACATCCATACATGATTACAATCCTAAGGCACACAATGAATTATATTTCTCTGGCTTGTGAATATGCCATAAATGCAAAGTTTATTTTTCATTTTGTATCTGGAAAACCTGTGGGCTTTGTTTTATATTTTTATTTATTAAGTCTCTTAAGTCGTGTTTTTGTATATTTAAAATTTTGTATTATCGAAATACGGCTACAATTTGTTAATAAGCAACTACTTTTCAAAATTGTCTTGGCGAGCTCTCACGTAGTTGTTTTAAATGATATCTGTTGAACTTATATATGGTTTTAATCATTAAGTAGACTATCTCGTATAACTTTTTTTTTGTTATGGAATGGCTCGCTGGGATAATACGATCTTCCGCCAAGTCAAATGTTTCTTGTTGTCTAGTACATGTATGTATATAATAGATGTATAGTTTGTTCATTTCATGCATCTGTCTTTAATAAACGACATCGGCTCGGACGCCACACTGACGAAATCGTCAGGTGATACGCAAGTATGTACTTCCTCTTAATTTATCGCTTTTGCTTAGTAGTGCATAGTATGTGTTGCTATCCTAAACGGAGAATATAACAAAGATTTCGAATCTCTGTAAAATTTTAATATAATGTATGTATTTAATTTATTAGCATCGCGATATAACGACCTATCGTCCGCTAGTGGGACCTAGAAAAACGAAGTAATTTTTCATATACTTTTGCATTTCTTTATAAAAATACAAATTGCTTACTTTTTTTATAAAAATACACATTTTCGCATCTGTTAAATCATTGGAATGATCATTGATGACCCATAGTCGTTCACGAGTATAATCGTAACATTAATTATTTTTGTATGATTTCACAAATCGCCCGCTAATGAGATTCTTTTTGAGGCAAAAAATATTTAACAAAAGCTTTAATTTCAAGGCCGTCTATTACAAATTTGACGCAGCACAGACATTTGTTTTAACTCGGGTAAAAATTAAATGAGCGCTATAATTTGCGCCTATGTCAAAGAGCATAAATCTGCTTTTGACACCTCGATGGCCTCGATTCCATAAGGACCATTCTATTCTTGTAAACAAGCTACCCTTATCATGTGGTATACTGGGCCCATAGCAGTAACGCTGACCTGACTGACTGCTTGAGAAAATGGCATCTGCTGAAGTCTTATTACAACAGAATTTTAATGCCTGCTAAGTTGGTTGGCTTGATTCATGTACAACCGATTATGTGGAAAGATCTGTTCTTGCATTCGACTCAGTATATGACCGTCCATGAATCGTCGATGAGCTTTTTCTGATAGGGTTTACTGTTTAGAGTTGCGAATAAATGCTGGATCTTTTTGTTTTTTTTTTCATAGGGAGTGTTCCGAAGAAATATTTTTGCTTGATTCCAATCGCAGAATTTTACCATAGGAGCTCGTCTGTTAAATTAGTTGCTAGCTAATAGATACGTTCCGAACCGATGCGAATTAAGGCCCTCACAAAAAAGAGCTTTCTATTTACGAAAGATCGATAACGCATCGGCAAGATGTCTTGATGTTGCACTTAGGTGCCGGCAATCATTCATCAAGTCAGACAGCTATTTTTCATCAAGTCAGACTTCAGCCCGTTTGCCCCATATTCAAAAACTATTTAAGTACTTATAATTTTTAATAAGTTACAAGAGATTTGACAGATCTCTGGTTATGTTTTTCGTCCATTACATTGCTGTAGTATTTAACAAAAACGTCAGCATGATTAGAAACAAAATTATGTCAAAGTTAACGTGCTTAATATTTTTATCAGTGTTTATTTTTATATATTATAGTTTTTAAAGTGAATTTTAATATTTATTGCAATAAAATATTTAGCAACTATAGTTCCAGTTGTAATATTTAATAAAACTTGATTCACATAAATTATGTGTTTAGATGAAAGAAAAATGTGTTGGGAAATTTCTATTTCATATATATCTAAATGCATAATTTACGCTAGTTAAAATTTTGTTAATAGTGTGAACTTTTTGCAAATATGTATATTATCATTAAAATTGCAAAAGAGGTACTTAGCAAGCTTACAAATAATGACGCCATAACGTACTATATTGATTATTTAATGTTAAAGAATTCTAAATTAAAAATTCATTAAAACGACACTAGACAAGAGTGGGGATTGCCGGATGTGGATGTGAAATAAAGTATAAGTTTGAGGGTCATAGCGTGTGCGCAGTGGATGTCGGCGACGGTGGAGACGCTGACGGAGCACCTGGACATGGCGGTGTCGCTGCCGCCCGCCGAGCAGCCCGCCACCGCCACCGCGCACTCCGTGCTGCTCACCGACACCGACGTGGCCACCGCCACCGCCAACGTGAGTACAGTGCGAGCAGCCGCCACCGCCACCGCGCACTCCGTGTTGCTCACCGACACCGACGTGGCCACCGCCACAGCCAACGTGAGTACAGTGCGAGCAGCCGCCACCGCCACCGCGCACTCCGTGCTGCTCACCGACACCGACGTGGCCACCGCCACCGCCAACGTGAGTACAGTGCGAGCAGCCGCCACCGCCACCGCGCACTCCGTGTTGCTCACCGACACCGACGTGGCCACCGCCACAGCCAACGTGAGTACAGTGCGAGCAGCCGCCACCGCCACCGCGCACTCCGTGCTGCTCACCGACACCGACGTGGCCACCGCCACCGCCAACGTGAGTACAGTGCGAGCAGCCGCCACCGCCACCGCGCACTCCGTGCTGCTCACCGACACCGACGTGGCCACCGCCACCGCCAACGTGAGTACAGTGCGAGCAGCCGCCACCGCCACCGCGCACTCCGTGTTGCTCACCGACACCGACGTGGCCACCGCCACAGCCAACGTGAGTACAGTGCGAGCAGCCGCCACCGCCACCGCGCACTCCGTGCTGCTCACCGACACCGACGTGGCCACCGCCACCGCCAACGTGAGTACAGTGCGAGCAGCCGCCACCGCCACCGCGCACTCCGTGTTGCTCACCGACACCGACGTGGCCACCGCCACAGCCAACGTGAGTACAGTGCGAGCAGCCGCCACCGCCACCGCGCACTCCGTGCTGCTCACCGACACCGACGTGGTCACCGCCACAGCCAACGTGAGTACAGTGCGAGCAGCCGCCACCGCCACCGCGCACTCCGTGCTGCTCACCGACACCGACGTGGCCACCGCCACCGCCAACGTGAGTACAGTGCGAGCAGCCGCCACCGCCACCGCGCACTCCGTGCTGCTCACCGACACCGACGTGGCCACCGCCACCGCCAACGTGAGTACAGTGCGAGCAGCCGCCACCGCCACCGCGCACTCCGTGTTGCTCACCGACACCGACGTGGCCACCGCCACAGCCAACGTGAGTACAGTGCGAGCAGCCGCCACCGCCACCGCGCACTCCGTGCTGCTCACCGACACCGACGTGGTCACCGCCACAGCCAACGTGAGTACAGTGCGAGCAGCCGCCACCGCCACCGCGCACTCCGTGCTGCTCACCGACACCGACGTGGCCACCGCCACCGCCAACGTGAGTACAGTGCGAGCAGCCGCCACCGCCACCGCGCACTCCGTGCTGCTCACCGACACCGACGTGGCCACCGCCACCGCCAACGTGAGTACAGTGCGAGCAGCCGCCACCGCCACCGCGCACTCCGTGCTGCTCACCGACACCGACGTGGCCACCGCCACCGCCAACGTGAGTACAGTGCGAGCAGCCGCCACCGCCACCGCGCACTCCGTGCTGCTCACCGACACCGACGTGGCCACCGCCACCGCCAACGTGAGTACAGTGCGAGCAGCCGCCACCGCCACCGCGCACTCCGTGCTGCTCACCGACACCGACGTGGCCACCGCCACCGCCAACGTGAGTACAGTGCGAGCAGCCGCCACCGCCACCGCGCACTCCGTGCTGCTCACCGACACCGACGTGGCCACCGCCACCGCCAACGTGAGTACAGTGCGAGCAGCCGCCACCGCCACCGCGCACTCCGTGCTGCTCACCGACACCGACGTGGCCACCGCCACAGCCAACGTGAGTACAGTGCGAGCAGCCGCCACCGCCACCGCGCACTCCGTGCTGCTCACCGACACCGACGTGGCCACCGCCACAGCCAACGTGAGTACAGTGCGAGCAGCCGCCACCGCCACCGCGCACTCCGTGCTGCTCACCGACACCGACGTCGCCACCGCCACAGCCAACGTGAGTACAGTGCGAGCAGCCGCCACCGCCACCGCGCACTCCGCGCTGCTCACCGACACCGACGTGGCCACCGCCACAGCCAACGTGAGTACAGTGCGAGCAGCCGCCACCGCCACCGCGCACTCCGCGCTGCTCACCGACACCGACGTGGCCACCGCCACAGCCAACGTGAGTACAGTGCGAGCAGCCGCCACCGCCACCGCGCACTCCGTGCTGCTCACCGACACCGACGTGGCCACCGCCACAGCCAACGTGAGTACAGTGCGAGCAGCCGCCAGCGCCACCGCGCACTCCGTGCTGCTCACCGACACCGACGTGGCCACCGCCACAGCCAACGTGAGTACAGTGCGAGCAGCCGCCAGCGCCACCGCGCACTCCGTGCTGCTCACCGACACCGACGTGGCCACCGCCACAGCCAACGTGAGTACAGTGCGAGCAGCCGCCAGCGCCACCGCGCACTCCGTGCTGCTCACCGACACCGACGTGGCCACCGCTACCGCCAACGTGAGTACAGTGCGAGCAGCCGCCACCGCCACCGCGCACTCCGTGCTGCTCACCGACACCGACGTGGCCACCGCTACCGCCAACGTGAGTACAGTGCGAGCAGCCGCCACCGCCACCGCGCACTCCGTGCTGCTCACCGTGCTGCTCCACCATAACTTAACGACATGCAGCAATGCTTTCTGTGGTAATAGTTTATTAAGAGCTCATCTTTTATGACTATAAAACAAGGATTGTAGTAATGTCTAGTAAGGATGGGAACAAGATCCAACCTTCGTGACCTCATATCTATAATCTTCCTTAGATTATAGATGTGAGGTCACGAACGTTGGGTCAAAACACTCACTTTAACCAAAAACATAAAATAATTCCAACTGCATTAACGTTATTAAAAGATTTGAAGCAGATTATTGAGACCAGTGACGTTATGAGTTCAAGAGTTCAAGTGTAAAATATGAATGTTTTTCAGGTATCAACACCCAACTTACTAGGAGAGCATGAAGCTGAATCTGTTGAGGAAGACATAACAAATTTTTGGCCAACATCTGCAGGAAAATTTCACTTCTGCATTGATGAACTGCCGCAAGAATTGCAGTACATACATCAACTTTTGCAGGTACTTTGTAACATTTGTCGTTATATATAGAACTTTGACGCTTATAAAAGCATATCGTAAGTAAACTAAGAAGATAAGGTTAGTTTTAATTTTAAGATGTATTAGTTTTGCTTAAGTCTGTCATAATTGATTTGTCTGGCAGATTATTTGTTTAGGCTTCCTCCTTTTCCTTACTGATTCGGTCGTTGTAATGTCATATCCATGTTTTCTGGCTTGGAAGATATTGTAGCCGGTAAATTTGCACTTGTGCCTTCATAACTTACCACGCTGGTACTAACGCGTCTGTAACATCTTTGGTGTCGCAATTTCAAAGTTGTCAAAATATCTACTTATTACCAACAAAGCCGTCTGCTTTCTTTCTAACATATGTGATAAAAATTATTTCAATGTAATAGTTTCTGATGAAGTTTGTTATTATAATGTTATCATTTCCTCCAGGAAATCAAGAATACAAAGAGACCAGATGTATTGTACCACCTTCTGCAATGCCTTGAAATCATCGTGCTTAACACCAACGCGCTGGCGGAACACAGAGGTTTTTTGATCTGGTGCCAAGAAAATCTTCTGATTGAAAAGTGAGTAGTAGATGAGAACGATGCATGTTACTAACTAAATAATACTTGGAGGGCTTATACACTCCTGCTTGGCCGGCAACGCAACTGCAAGACCTCTGGTATTGCAAATGTCCATGGGCGATGGTGATCACTTACCATCAGGTGCACCTCTGCTCGTTTGCCCCTAACTGAGTTTAACTCTGAGTTAGGGGTGATTCACAATTAGGTGTTCGGCGATACAATCGGCGCGCTTTGTAACATACATTCGGTGAACGTTCCAGAATGTACATACTGCCTCCGTTCGAAAAAATAATTACATTTGTAACGCTTCCTTTTAATAACACCTCACCATCCAAAAAAGCAAACGCGCGGCGCGGGAACGGAATCACGGCCCGCCGGTGGTTATAAATTTTTTTCGCCAGTGACCATCGGGGAGTTAAATGCGTCGGACCTCACGCGAGATTATCTACGCAAGTCGTGTCGCGCGCGCACCGTCTTTAATTCTTTTATCAAAAATATTGTAACAAATCGGGCAATATACTTTCTTTTCCTGTGCGAACCCTCTTTTATTGCGACCCTGCAGCAAGTCCGGTTATACATTTCTTTTTGTAATCTGAAGTGTTCTTGACTCATATTACCGTTTGAAGTCGCTTTTGAATTTCACCCAAAAATCGTTCTTATCAAAATGCTTGATCTTGATTTTAAAAACACATGTAATTTTAAAATCTGTGATTAAATATATAGCTAATTAGCGGCGCATCCATCATATTGTAATGAGTCCCGAGGGATTTTAGAAATAAAAATAAGCTCACTTTTGTAAAATGTAATTGTACAATTCCGGTATTAATTTCGAGATAATAATAATTCCCCCTTTTTTTAAAAAAAAGGATCTCAGAATCTCAGTAAACGTGAGTGGAGGAAGTACCAGTGGCGCGATGGGGGTGGTTTTGTAACTTATCTGGGGGCTCGTAGATCTCTACGAGCCCCCAGATTACCAGACAGATAGTTGGTGGTTCCGTACTCGGCGCGTCTAGCTGCAGCACAACAATGTTAAGCCGAAGTCACATCCGCCTTGCGCAGTAGAATGATGAAAAACGCCACCAGCTTTTGGAAGGCCCTTGGGACAATATCACCCTGTGGTTCCCCGAAGCATCCTGTCTGGCCACGTGGCCGGCGGAATGAGTCGGGTTGACATGGAGGGTGAATTCACATAAAAACTAACCTGGGACTGATATCCTGGTAACAACTTTAACTTCTTACAAGCTTTAAACATTTAACATACTAGTAGTTTCTAAGATCAACAAAAATTAGAAAAGAGTTATTTATGCAGTACAAAAATATTACAAATAGCCATATTAATATTTTCTAACCTTGATCTAGGTCGTCCTGGAAATTTCCATCACCAACAAACCATTAAAAGAAGTTATTCCAGGCACTAGTCATTAAAAATCACTATGTCAAGAAATGTGGATCTAAAATTTAAACTGAATTAAATTGGTATGATTATTAAAATTAATTGTACGTTACCGAACAACCCCGGTCCGCCAACGAGCGCCGCTGTGGTTCACCCCGTCAAGGAAAAGAAAGGTCGAAGGCGCGTGTCCGATTATACATGTATACCCATCGGCGGGGGAAGACAACCCCGACGCGGGCGCGTCGCTACTAGTGTTGACCCATTGGGACCGCGAATGTAACGGATAATCGTAACCGTTACAATATTATAAATTATTGATTTATGCATAATAAGTGCGTTTTAACGAAAATTTGCCAGTGTGCGTCTGACGCGCGCTTGCAATTGTTCAAAGAATTTTCTGATGTTTTTTCCATTATAATCTTTTAAGGTTAATTTATTGACTATTTAAACTAAATGGATTTATTTTACGAACCATTTGATGGTTCGATTTTAAATTAAGTCCTAGATTTCTTGAATTCGTTAAGTTTTGAATAATGTATCATCATACCGGTTTCTTACGGGGTGGACAGAGTAAACCGAACATGTACCGACAATGTAATCGATTTGGTATTTAGGTTTTTTAATAAGCCTTATTTTTAAGTTTAATACTGTTAAGAACCTACGAAAACGAATGGTTTAATTTTGAATTGTATTTTATTTTGTTTTGTGTATATTTTTTTGAAATATATCTATTTTTTTCTATTTTATATTATAGAATTGGGCGAGATAACTAATCCCGCCGCAGCTTACTGAACTGATATTAATTATTATCGCCTATTTTTAGTGACAACGGGTACGAGGCGCGAGGGGGGGAAAACATCGCTCGCCATTCTGAGATTTTGGATTTTCGAAAAAAAAAAACGGCTTAACACCACTTCGATTCGAAGATTAAACCCGGAATCTCATCTGAGCAGAATAGGCTAACCCTTAGATCACGAGGATAAATAATCGTTATTGCTGTATTTGACATTGTCTCGCCTGAGGTGAAATGTAAATTTCGCCTCAGGAGGTATGACCATGTTATGCGAAAAGGCACCGATCACGTCGTGCAAACAGCTCTGTCTCTACCGGAAGGCAAGAAAAGAAGAGGACCGCCTCTGTTGATTTGGTGGATTAGTATGGTAAAACTTATCAAGAAAGCCCAACTACCTACGACAACATTTGACAAACTATTTTGGCGTAGTAGGATTAGGCGAGCCGACCCCACCCAAAGTGGGATAAGGTCAAAATTTGACATTTTTGGATATGAGTGTTAGAGGGTTGTATGTATGTGTTGTGTGTGCAGCCTGTGGGCGGTGTGCTCGGGCGGCGCGTCGCACATGAGCTGCGTGTCGGTGCCGGTGCTGCTGCACTGCGTCACGCTGTATGTGTGTGTTGTGTGTGCAGCCTGTGGGCGGTGTGCTCGGGCGGCGCGTCGCACATGAGCTGCGTGTCGGTGCCGGTGCTGCTGCACTGCGTCACGCTGTATGTGTGTGTTGTGTGTGCAGCCTGTGGGCGGTGTGCTCGGGCGGCGCGTCGCACATGAGCTGCGTGTCGGTGCCGGTGCTGCTGCACTGCGTCACGCTGTATGTGTGTGTTGTGTGTGCAGCCTGTGGGCGGTGTGCTCGGGCGGCGCGTCGCACATGAGCTGCGTGTCGGTGCCGGTGCTGCTGCACTGCGTCACGCTGTATGTGTGTGTTGTGTGTGCAGCCTGTGGGCGGTGTGCTCGGGCGGCGCGTCGCACATGAGCTGCGTGTCGGTGCCGGTGCTGCTGCACTGCGTCACGCTGTATGTGTGTGTTGTGTGTGCAGCCTGTGGGCGGTGTGCTCGGGCGGCGCGTCGCACATGAGCTGCGTGTCGGTGCCGGTGCTGCTGCACTGCGTCACGCTGTATGTGTGTGTTGTGTGTGCAGCCTGTGGGCGGTGTGCTCGGGCGGCGCGTCGCACATGAGCTGCGTGTCGGTGCCGGTGCTGCTGCACTGCGTCACGCTGTATGTGTGTGTTGTGTGTGCAGCCTGTGGGCGGTGTGCTCGGGCGGCGCGTCGCACATGAGCTGCGTGTCGGTGCCGGTGCTGCTGCACTGCGTCACGCTGTATGTGTGTGTTGTGTGTGCAGCCTGTGGGCGGTGTGCTCGGGCGGCGCGTCGCACATGAGCTGCGTGTCGGTGCCGGTGCTGCTGCACTGCGTCACGCTGGCGGGCGGCGCCGACGTGTTGTGCGCGCTGCTGCGCGACAGCTTCCACAGCACGGACCAGCACCGCCGCTTCACCGCCGTCGAGCGCGTTACGCTGCTCATCCGGTGCGTCACACCACCACACTCACACTGCTTCCACAGCACGGACCCGCACAGGCGCTTCATCGCCTTCGAGCGCGTCACGCTGCTCATCCGGTGCGGCACACCACTGAACTCACAAAATTAACACAAAGTGACACAGAAATAAATGACACGTCACGTCTAACAAGTCCCGTTCTGACTAGGCTACTATTTTAGTCGAGATCACAAAAAAATCATTCGATTAAATTTGTGCTTTATTCACTCAAGCCGATTCATTAAGTTTTATTTTTCTCAGGCCAATAGCGCCCCCATCACGCTCCTACTAGCTCAGCGGCCAAAAAGTGTGAACTCCTTGTTGTAATCGAGTTTATTATTTGCATAACGCTGTGTTTCCGTCCGTCGGTCACTTGTTAGGAGGATGTTAATCTTGTGAAACATAACTTGCGAACTATACTCGACTAAAATACGAACGGTTTTAGGCTGTAGCAAAATCAGCTACTAAGTACCCTCTACTCGACTAAAATGCTAACGTAGTGTGAACTAGAAAAATAGCTTTATTAGCTATTTTTGTCACTACCATTGTGATTACTAGGCAGTGAAGTTCTGCAACGTTTCGCCCGGGTCTGGTACCACCCCTCTACCATATCCTGCTGCAATAACGTCTGAAGTAGAGTATGGTAGCCAGTAAACTTATGCAAGTGGCGTTAAAACCTCGTCACACGGATAGCAACGCACCATTAACATCTTTGATGTCTATCCGATGTTTGTTTCTATCAGCTACACTATTTTCAATTGATTTACCAAAAATGATTAGGTTTCGATTAGACTTTATATACATTGTATGCTTTTCGTATGTTTCCATATAAATTTGGTAAAGATCTGATCACCCTGGATGTCCTGTACATTCAAATGTGTTGTACATTAAAAGTCAGTTTTTGCAGTTTACCTGCTTTAATTAAATTGTATTCTATCGCTTTCGTTGTGAATAAATCGCTGGCTTGTTTATCACTTCCGTAGCACTGAAATATACATAGGATAGTTCACTTTATCACTTAATATATCTTTTCTTTTTCTTGTGATATGTGTCTTAATATGACGCATCCTTAAAATGTTACAATTATCGTTCTCTTATCTATTATATCAATCTGTAATCCCCGGCGAGTTTAATCTGGGGATCTTCAAGAGAAGAGTGAACAGGTACCTTCTAGGGAAGCGCGTTCCATCTTAGGCCTCATCTTAGCTTACCATCAGGCGAGATCGAGGTCAAACGCTTCCCTAACGATAATAATAGTAATAATAAAATCAATCTTTTTTTAAGAAATTTCATTTCGCAAATGTATTATTTCAGATTCATGGACAGTTCCCCCGTGAAAGAGAGCCAGCCGCTACAAACGGCTCTAGCAACTGCGTTCTGTTACCTCATATCCAGCATGGACGACATCAGCGTGTATGTTGCGCAACGGGCTACGCTTTACCTCGGCACCATACATGATAATGCTATTGAGGTTAGTGGTTTTGATAACGCACACGTTAGAATAGCATAGATGTCATGATTTTGTATGAATTCTACTTGTAATCGACTTGACTTGAATATAGATTCGATCTGCACCTTTCATTGCTTCTATCACTGGAAGTGTTTCAACGAATTCATAATCCGATAACATGACAACGAATTTATCATCGAATATCCAGAATCTGTCTCGATGTCTAGAAATAAATAAACGTCCGTTCTTATTTCTGTTACGTTTTTTGCAAATAGCCACCCATTATATTCATTAAAGTTGTCATTTATAAGCAGAGAGTTTGATTCTTTCATTGAACTCATTGATATAAAAAACCCAAGATGCACAGTCTCGAACAAAACTGACGCTCAAAAGTGTCCCTAATTACACATAATTGTTATAGATATGGCAAAAATATATATTTTTGCACATCCAATCTTAAGCGCAAGTTTTATGGTTGTTTTTAAAAAGCAATGTACAAAAAGTAATGTATAAAATTGACAGTGACGCTATCGATGCGATTCTAATTGAAATGGGCGCACAATTTAAAATTGTGCGCTCATTTTTAGAGGACGTATTTGAGACACTGATTGTGTATCTTGGGTTTTTTATATCAATGATTGAACTCGTACGTCATTTTTATATAACAATAATATAGTTCTTATTTTTTCCGAAATCACTCAAATTCCTTGATTCTTACTGGAGGAGACACTTAAGCTTATTTTGTAAATTATTAATGAGAAACAACTAAACAAACACAACTTTAACGTTACATCTATATTATGCGACATAGATTTGGAGCCAAGGGAAGCTTTCCAATTTTCTGTAATAAGCAACAAAGGCACTTATGATACAAAACAGCAAATTAAAATGAGAATTGTTCGTATGTGTGATTTAAGATAATACAATTTCTGTAATAATGTATTATTTGATTAGAAAAATTTCTTTCATAAAGCAGTTGAACGTTTGACATAATATAAGGTCGGGGCAAAAGTATTTTCGTATTGCCCATACAAAGGAAAGCATATTTTTTAGGTATAATTTGTTATTGATCATAACATGTATGTGCCGTTTTGATCGATGACTTGTTGTCATCTTGTGGGTAGTGCCATGATCCCATTCCTGTAAAAAAATTGAGATTTTTGATTTAAAAAATCTGACAGGTAGTGTTCACAGTGTTCTTTTGAGGTTAGCTTCTAAAACGTTCTGCAATGACCGAAACAGCTGGAAATCTGGAAAGATGGAACAAGATCAGGGCTATACGGAGGATGTATCAACACATCCCAGCCAAGCTCTCTCATTTTTTGCTGCGTGGCTATAGATGAGTGCGGTCTAGCGTTGTCAGGGTGGAACACCACGCCTTACCTATTCACCAGCTCCGGCCGGTTTTTTTTCTATAGCTTTTTTAACCTTATCAGTTGCTGACAGTAGAGGTCAGAATCGATCATTTTAGCCGGTGGCAAAAGCTCATAGTGAACGATTCCTTTCCAATCCCACCATACACATAGCATCACATTGTTCCGAGTCAGGCCGGCCTTTGCCACGGTCTGTGGGGCTTGTCCATGCTTCGACCTTGATCTTTTTCGCACATTCTTATCGTAAGTCACCCATTTTTTATCACCCGTAATCAACTGTTAAAGAAATGGTTCGGAATTGTTATGTTTCAACAAAGAACCGCAAATGGAAACACGTTGCATTAGGTTTCTCTCAGTGAGATCATGTGGTACTCAAATGTCAAGTTTTTTCTTGTACCCAGACTCTCGTAAATGGCGTAAAACTGTTTTATGATCAACACCCAGTTCTTCAGCAATGTCGTAGCTACTAACTAATATGTCGATCTTGCTCCACTTTATCAAAGATGACACTGATTTTATCTATGACAGAGCGTCCAGGGCGAACCTCATTTTTCACACTAAAATTTCCAGACTTGAAACGCTTGAACTACATTTGTACTACTTTTATTTATAACGCATTAGGGCCGTAAACCGCACAAATTTTATTCGCGGCGTTCGTCGCATTTTAACCTTTTTTGTAATAAAACTTTAAAATGTACCGAATTTCTTTCTCACATAAGTTCATTTTGCTTCTTCAAAATGTCACATTTAATGGTATTAAAACCAGCCAGTTAGTTTCAGTACAGCCAAAGAGATTTGATTACTAATAATACATTCAAAATACGAAAATACTTTTGCCCCGACCTATTATTATACATAGTATTTAGTTTATACATAGTTTCCAATTATTATTATTATTATTCAATAGCTGAAAATTTCCAAATTTTATGATCCCGCAACAGAGTGCTAAGTGTGAGTTTTTCTTTTCGCATTTGATCGTGAGCGCGTTTGGAGTTTACTAGGAATTTGTATGTGATTTGTACAGCGCCACCTAGTGGTAAACGTGAGAAACCAGTTTACCACTAGGTGGCGCTGTACAAATCACATACAAATTCCTAGTAAACTCGAAACGCGCTCACGATCGAACGCGAAAAGAAAAACTCACACTTAGCACTAAGAATTCACATAACATTATTTTATTTTAAATTACATTATTATAGCATTATATTATTTTTATTTACATAAAATTAGACCTATAAAGGTAGCGCTTGACCTGACTCATCTTCCGAGACACTATTTTTGTTCCAGAAAAATGAAGTTTACGTGATATAAAAAAATATTTTCCTTCCGCAGCAGTTATTTATTTAAAAGGTTATAACACTTCTGTTTTGATTTTCCACCAGTTGTTGCTTTACTGCCTTGAAACTCAATTCGACCTGGTGATAGTGGACCGCCCGATGATACTTCAGTCGATATACCAACTGCACAACACTCTAAGTGACCGTCGTATCCTAAACTGGGAGTTCTTTTTGAACCGCTTTGAAGCACTTTTTTTGGAAGCGCAAATCAATTCCAATAAGTCAGTGGACATTTCTAATATTAGAGGTAAGCACACACTTATCTAAAAACATATTAGGCCTACATAGACAGCAAGAAATTGGTGTAAGCCGATGTAATTAAGTATAATGATTAGTAGATTAAGTGAGTAAGTGAAGTGCCTGAATATTTATAGCGCTTCATGTGGATATACTTCATGTTTTCATGGGTGATCACGAACTCAGGGCACACTCTTGGATTTCTTTTTTCTGTTCCCTGAGAAATCCCTGAGGATTTACGTATTCTATCACATTAAGTTCTTCCTCACCAAGTTTAACCTATTCGTCCAAACTAAGTTTATTTATTTATTTAATTATTTATTTATTCATAGGGTAACCAACAGCTAATACATTAAAAATAATAGCAATTTATACATAGCAAAATTAAGCCAGTCAACCACTCACGTATAACAGTAGTATAAACCTATTGATTGTGTGCGTATATGTGTAATAACAAAATAAGAATATAAAGCTAAAAATTTAACTACAAAAGAATTCTTCATGTGATCGCCGTCCTACCAAAGCACAACTGGTGTTAAATAAATCTATGTCATGTTTTTTTGCTGACTATATTGAAAAGATTGCTCGCTTGCAAAATAAACGAATTATGACGATAATGTGTATCTTAGGAGGACAATATCTTGGTCTATTAGACGTGATATTAAGTGAGATGAAATTAATAAGCTCGCCAAAGTTAACTTTACCCGAAGTTAGTTTTAATAACAAAGAGATATCTAATATATTTCGCCTAATTGTGAGAGGGAGAAAGTGAAATCGTTTACATAGTTCTGTATAATTACATGATTTATATGAAATTCCTGTGCGGAAGCAAAAATAACGTAAATTTCATTTAAACTCTCTCAATTCGTTCGGTGTAACATTTATATCGAGGTTTCCAGATTTGAGAGGCATAATCAAATATTCCGTACGAATGTACAGTATAGAATTTTTAAAGTTTTAATATTCTTAAAGTTTGACGAGTTTCTAGTAAAGACAAATCCTAGCGCTTTCGAGGCTGTGGCATTATTTGCATTGTTTGTCAAATATAAGTTTCGAATCGTGTAATATACCAAGATATTTAATCATACTAGATTTCTTTAAATTCTTATTTTTTAACATGTAAGCGGATAGAAAATTATTTTTTTTGCGACGAAAAGATACTACAGAACATTTGCCAGGGTTGAGGTCAAGCATATTAGTATGACAATTATTATCTAGCCTGGAATTATCTGATTGTAAATTACAAACATCATACGCATTACCATTCTTGGTAAACAGTTTAATGTCATCTGCAAAACAAAATTTGGAAATGTAAGCAGCAGTTAGAAATATCGTTAATAAAAATAAGAAATGATAGTGGTCCAATTAAAGAGCCTTGAGGCACGTCACCTGGAATTTTCACCCAACTAGTAAACAACGGCCTTCGCCGTGTTGGTCCCGGCCTCCTTTGAAGAATAGGCCAATTGCCGTTCTGCCAGGCAGGTCGTAAAAGGCAACCGATTGGCTATCGTGTCACTACCATCGTGGCTACTAGGTGGTAGAGTTCTGTATTGTCTCGCCCGGGTCCGGTACCACCGCCTTACATATTCCTGCCGCAATAGCATCAGTGCTTGTCGCTGTCGTGTTCCGGTTTGGAGGGTAAGGTAGCCGGTAAACTTATGCATGTGGTATTAGACCTCGCCACAAGATAGCAACATGGTGCGTTAAAATTTTAATTTAGAGTTAGTATATTTATTGATTAAATAAATAATTGGTTATTGACTCATTATTTTAATATTATACTTAAAATAATATTAAACTTAATTTAGTTTATACACCGAAACTTAAACTTAATCTAAAAACTTCACAGCATTTTCTCAATTTAATGTCAGCTTGCGTTAAACGAAATTTGTTCCTATACATTTATCTCACTCATATTAATAAAAAATACATACTTTCTACAGCCCACTCCATCAAAAACGATCATAGTTATGAATTGCACGGAAAATGTCTACGTTGCCATACAAAAAAAATAGGTGTCTTTTTTCCTTCCTTTAATATAAATATAAATAGGTTCCTTTTTTTATTTCTGCCGCAATAGCGTCAGTGCTTGTCACTGTCGTGTTCCGGTTTGGAGGGTAAGGTAGCCGGTAAACTTATGCATGTGGCATTAGACCTCGCCACAAGATAGCAACGCACCATTAACATCTTTGGTGTCTATAGGCGATGGTTGACTCTTTCCATCAGGAGACCCATCTGCTATTTTGCTATCTTATGATATAAAAAAATGTAAATATTAATTACAACAGCTTTCGTTCTGTTCTCAATGTAAGATGAGAACCATCTCGGTAAGTCCCCCCTTATCCCAATAGCAGCCAACTTAGAAATCAGCATCTATCAGTGGTCTATTCTGTCAAATGCCTTGCTGTAATAAGTATATATTACATCAGCTTGTTGACCACAGTCCATGGCCTCAATTAAACAGTTATTAAGAATGACCAAATTAGAAACGGTTGATCGGCCCTTAAGAAAACCATGCTAAGTTGTATTTAAAGAATTGCTTATGCTTCCATAAACCTTGACTGTACACAAGTTTTTCAAAAACCTTTGCTTGACGCAAAGTTTTGAGATATGCCTATAATTTGTAACTCCAGTTCTTGAGCCTTTTTTAAAGTGGATTTCAACATTCTGCAAGGGATTTTTTAAATAAGAGGCAAATAGGTAATACTATAATTTTACCAGAGTTAATAATGAAAACCGAATTTAACTGATCTGGTCCTGCTGTTTTGAATGGGTCAAGGCTCAAGAGATATTTAAGAACTTCGTCTTCGGAAATATAAATTTGGTGTAAATCACTAGTTTGGGCAGAATCATTTAAATCGTCGGATACCGCATAAGTGGCACTGCTGTTATTGCACAAAAAGTTTGAGGAGAAGTATGACGAAAAAGCATTACAAATCCCTTCACCCGTTGATATTGTAATATTGTTATAATTTAAAGAACTGGGAATATTGTTCAAATTAGAACTTGGTGTAAGATAAGTCCAAAAAAATTTAGATTTATGTTCGATCGAGTTCCCGACTGAAAATAAAAATTGATTGTAGCACTGTGCCCCTAGATATTTAACCCTTTTTCGTAGCAATTTGAAGGTTTTTAGGTGAAATCAATAATTACGCAACTTATATTTTCGGAAGTATTTAGTTTTTTCCTTAATTAGTTTAATAAGCGTACTAGAATATAATAACATTTTGGATATGACAAGAGAGAAACCAACATTTTAGGTACATACATACACAAGATGAAAAGTAAAACCGACAGGGCATCCCCTTGTTTAAGTGCGGTAATCACTGCAAATTCCTGCGTAAACTCCCCACCAAATCATCCAACAAAACTAGCATCCTACTCTCTGCCGTTTTCGTCTTCACTAGGCTTACCAGGTTACCGGGGATATTAAAGCCGCTCAATATGTTAAACAGAATTTTAACATTGATTAACATTGATAGGCAGGCCCCCTATCAATGCTGTCATAAGCCTTAGCAAAGTCAATAAACAGACATTGAATATTGTGACTCCTATTTCATTTCCATCAGTTGTTTTAAGAGGAAAATTTGGCCAATAGTACTACAATTCCGACGAAACCCACACGGACAGTAGTCACTAAATACTGTTTCTACGTATGGCTTCAGCCTTTGGAGCCAGTTGAAAGTAAGGCAATGGCGAGGAGGTTTGCGTACTTTTTCTTGTACCTTTTTTGGTGAATGGGACAAATAACTCCTACGTTCCATTCGGTGGGTCTTTCCTCCGGCTCCCATTTTTTTGTAAAAGAGTGGTCAAAGTGACAGAAGATTCACCTAATTGTGAGCGATGACCGCCGGCCAGAAACAACTATATTACCAGAGATCTTGTAGTTGCGTTGCCGGCATTTTAAAAATCCCTGCCTATCATTGGTATCATATCCAAGTAGTGCGGGGCAAAAAGTGCGTCGAGCATCACATGGTTGTGGATTTTTAGATACCGAACAGATGGTGAGGATGAAATTTTGAATTTTATCGCGATGTCCGTTTGTCTTGGCTTCCCACTCTTTCTCCTTTTCCCCGTCGTTCCTCCTTTTTACCTTTTCCATTTTCTCCTCTTTTTTACATCTTTCCCCTTTACCCGCCTTCCGCCACTTTTTAGACCTATCTCCACATTGCTTTATTTCCCACTTTTACTTTTTCTTCCCCTTCTAATTCTTTCCACCTTTATCCGCGTTCCGTCTTTTTTCTTATTTCTCTCTCTTTTTCTCTTTTCCAATTATTCCTCTTTCCCATTATTCCTCGTTTTTCCCATTTTCCTTCCATTATTCATTTTCCCCGCTTTTTCTCTTAAGTGGTTTGGTTCAACTTGGGTTAAAATAAAATAAAATGTTCAAGTTCAAGAGGTTTTTTTTTTGTAGTTGTAATTTGGCTGTGGGGGGATATGTGTTTATGATGTTCCTTAGGCATAAATATGGAATATGCGGTTTTGAAATTATTTCATTTTTATGATAATTTCCAATAAATTAATTTAACAATTGGATTCCAGCAATCGGATTAAATATTTGTGAAATTTAATTAAGGTTGTTAGTAAATTGGCTGTTTAAAGAATTTATTTTCTATTTTATATATAATAAATATTAATATAATATTGCCCATCAATCAAATTAATATAATCAAATTACTGATCTAACTCTAAAGTAAGCAAATTACTTGTTTGTGTTATGGGTGTTAGTCAACGATGTTAATACATAGAAATACAATATATAAAAACTGGAATATATTTAATGAAAATCCAAACTCAGAAATACAAACATTTATGCTCATCACACAAATGCTTGTCCCCGTCGGGGATTGGACCTGAGCCCCGTCGATTGCGTAGTCAGGGTCGCTAGCCACTTGACCAACAGGGCGGTCCAATATCATTATTTTGTCTTTAAAATAACACAATATGTACCTCAATAAAAAAGTTGTAACTATTGTTGAAAGTGTATTCGACATGTTGCCGCTATGGCGGTTCCAGTGCAGTGTTATGTGCGCAGAGGGCGGCGGCGAGCGGCTGGCGTGGCGGCTGCGGCGCGCGCACACGGCGCTGAGCGCGGCGCCGGCGCGGTCACTGGCCGCCGCGCTGCAGGCCAAGTGGCCGTACAAGCGGACCGTGTCCGCGCCCGCCGCCGTGCCGCCGCCCGCCGGTACACACACACACACACACACACACACACACACACACACACGCTGCAGGCCAAGTGGCCGTACAAGCGGACCGTGTCCGCGCCCGCCGCCGTGCCGCCGCCCGCCGGTACACACACACACACACACACACACACACACACACACACACACACACGCTGCAGGCCAAGTGGCCGTACAAGCGGACCGTGTCCGCGCCCGCCGCCGTGCCGCCGCCCGCCGGTACACACACACACACACACACACACACACACACACACACACACACGCTGCAGGCCAAGTGGCCGTACAAGCGGACCGTGTCCGCGCCCGCCGCCGTGCCGCCGCCCGCCGGTACACACACACACACACACACACACACACACACACACGCGCTGCAGGCCAAGTGGCCGTACAAGCGGACCGTGTCCGCGCCCGCCGCCGTGCCGCCGCCCGCCGGTACACACACACACACACACACACACACACACACACACGCGCTGCAGGCCAAGTGGCCGTACAAGCGGACCGTGTCCGCGCCCGCCGCCGTGCCGCCGCCCGCCGGTACACACACACACACACACACACACACACACACACACACACGCTGCAGGCCAAGTGGCCGTACAAGCGGACCGTGTCCGCGCCCGCCGGTACACACACACACACACACACACACACACACACACACACACACACATCCTTATTCTTATGATGATGTGATAATACCACACCTAGATGTTAATCTTTATCCCTTTTGAAGAATAGATTATCTTCCAATCTGTCAGGCAGTTTCTTATGATTAGACACACATCGCACCATCTTAACTATTAGATGGTAAAATTTCACGACGTGTCGACCGAATTCGATAGCTTCAATATTTCGATTTGGATGGTATATTAATTTATATTTCTGATAACAGCCGACTATTAACGCATCTATATCATGTAGATATATGTGATACTAGTCTATTTTCATCAAGAAAGCCATTCACATCTTTGCTATTTTATGATATAAAATTTATATTTATTTATTTCTAACTAACTAAAATATCTATTAAAAACTGTACCTTACAAAATTATGATGCATATTTTGAAGTAACGTTAGCGAATTATGAAAAAATCAGTATTCACAAAATAAATTTAAAAAAAATTAAGTAAAATTAATAAAACAGTTGTTACATTCGCATGAAGTGAGGCAGTGTTCGTTTGTTCTGAAGATCCTTTAGTTTCAAAGTGAAACGTGCGTTGAGTGCGTAAATTGTGTGCTTTTTGTTTGATGCTGACGTGTGTAAAGTGTGGTGGACGTAGGCGGATAATTGTGGTCTTCTTTGTAGTTCGAATCGCCGTCGGCGAGTTTTATCCATGTATCAAACCGCCGTCTTTAATTTCTGTGGCATCGCGGTAGTCATGTAAAATAGTTCGCTAAAAATAGCAAATTTAATTAATAACCTCTTATTACTTATAAGTATGGATAATATAATATCTTACCCCGTGTTAGTCCCGGGCTCCTTTGAAAAATATTCCAACTGCCGTTCTGCCAGGCAAGTCGTAAAAGGCGACCGATTGGCTATGCGAGTCACTAACATCGTGGCTACTAGGTGGTATATTTCTGCATTGTCTCGCCTAAGTCTGGTACCAACGCCTTACCTATTCCTGCCGCAATAGCGTCAGTGCGTGTCGCTGTCGTGTTCCGGTTCGGAGGGCAAGGTAGCCGGTAAACTTATGCATGTGGCATTAGACCTCGCCACAATATAGCAACGCACTATTAACATATTTGGTGTCTATAGACGATGGTTCACTCTTTCCATCAGGAGACCCATCTGCTTGTTTGCTTTCTAAGGATATAAAAAAAAATATGGATTTTCGCAAAATAACGCCTGAATTAATAAAATAAGTAAAATATTTATTTTTATTTTTTTTTAAGTTACAGAATGTGAGAAAATCTATTCAAGACAGTATTCAGCCCCGTTGCTAAAGAGGAAAACCTCGCGCTTCGGCTTGGGACAATTACTCACCGCGCCTTCACTGGGTTCGGCTTCCAAATCCAACACTAGCCATGGTTAGTACTTAAGTATATTGTGGATTAATATTTTTTTGTTAATATTCATTCTAAAATTAACCTGTGAAATATATTGGTAATGAAAAAAAAGTGTGACGGTCATAATATTGTGTGTACAGATACGATCCATTCGCTATCGGGGCGGTCGACTGATGAAACTGTAACAACAGTATTGGCGAAGACGGTCGACTTAGAGGAGACAGACAGAGAAACTTCCAATTTGCTCGTATTCCTTTTGATGCAATTTTTGTCGAGGTGAATTCAATTATTTTTAAATTAAGTTATAGTTGAATTGATCAGATTAGGTATTTGGTTAGATGCTCGGCATATATATAAATGTAATTGATGTTCACCAAGCTTAAAGTAATTGACGTAGCAGTGCTGTGTTTGCGGTGAACAACTTAATAGTAGTAATAAAATAAATTTCCGTCGTAACTGAATTAAATGCAACCGAACGTCACTAGATGCTCCGATATTCCTTACCCTCCAAACCTATCCCAAAACCACCTTACATGATATTAATAAATAATTAATCTGGCTGTGATCTGTTCGCCTTTTACGAACTGTTCGGTAGAAAGACAGATCGTCTTATTTTTCAAAAGGGACCTGGACTGACACAAGAGAAAACTTATAGGTGTGATCATGAAGTATTAGGTATAGGTGGAGCTAACACTCGTATTAATCACTTGAAACACATATTTACGTTATGTCTCTGTTTATGAGGTCTCTCCGTCTCTTTTTATACAGCTATGTTAGAAAGAGGGAGCAAGACCTCAGAAGATGATAGCTGTATTTAAAATTGTGTTTTAAGGAGGTATTAGAAGTGCTGCCTCCAGATATAATACAGCATCATGGGTGCGATAACATTTTTTATAACTTAGTTCTTAAGAAACTCCGTTTTAAATTGACGATAAGCTAAATCTAAAACTTTTTTAGATTTAGCTTGTCGTCAATTTTAGGAATATGCAGAAATATTTTATATGTATGTTTATTTTAATTACTACTTAATACAGACCCAAAAAAGATAAAACGAAAGGAACTGAGTTATAACCGGGGTGTCTGTAAAGGATTAATTACATTGGGACGGGCCGCGGCAGGTTGCATCGCAACGACGAATGCTAGCATAGCATTTTAAGACAGACTGCAGTGGGGCAGAGCAACGTATTTCTTTCCATATGCTGTTCTCCTTTGATATTGCAAATATTATAGCTCTCTTTAGACGTGAACATTCTCTAAAAATTCTTGATCCATAATTACGGGATAACTGATAACCGAAGTTAACACTAAACACAGAGGAAGACGTTGTAACAAACTCTCCCGAAGACCCTCTAAACTCACATTTTAAATATAACAAAATTGTCTGTTATATTTCGTTTATAAAGGAGTCAACAGAGTTATAATCATATTGTCTGGCCAAAAGATTCATCTAGTGTTAAATTGAGGACCTATTTGTGTTATATAGTTTACCCATTCATTCTTTTCAAAGGTACACTTCATCTCTTATAAACAACCATACTTTATCAGGAAATGTATACTATAAATTGATTTAAAGGACTAAAATTTAATATATTGAAGATATTTGGCATAAGAGAGGGAGTAATATATTACATAAATACATAAATACATAATACATAATAAAGATATTTGACTTTAAGGAAGGGAATAATATATTAAATATATACATAAAATACATAATAAAATATATAGCTTAAGAGAGCGATATGATGATATTAATAATTACATTGACTTCATCTAAAGGAAAGAAGTATGGTAGTATGGAATATATGGACAAAATTATTGTAATATTTAGGTTGGGAGTTGTAGAGCACTTTAGTGCCGCAATTTTATTATTGTGGGATATGTAAGAGGCGCCGCCTCGCCTCACATGTGTGAATACCATGCCGGCTGAAGGCCTTCCTAGCGTATTCCCCAGAAATATATTGAAACTAAAAGGAACTAAAGTCCTTAATCTCAAAGAGAAAATCAATATATTATGAAGAACCAAGTTAATGGCAGATAGGCATTACTGTTGTGGGGTCACATAGTGATAGCCATATAGTTTAATGTCCAAATATGTGAATACATTGTTTGGAAGTTGATGAGTATAGGCATGACCAAGGTGCATCATTAATATTGAGCACAGCCAAAAAGCCAAATAATAAATATAATTCTCCAGTATACAATTAAGCATTGACTTGAAGTAAATAAAGATTGATAAAATATATACTGTTGTTATTTTAGTAACAAACAGTTTAATAAAATAATAAATAAATATTGGCATGACCAAGGTGCATCATTTGTTATGAGCACAGCCAAAAGGCCAAATAATAAATATGTTTCTCAAGTATACAATTAAGCATTGACTTGAAGTAAGTAAATGTTGATAAAAATATATACTGTTGTTATTTAGTAACAAACAGTAACAAAATAATAATTAAATATTGGCATGACAAAGGTGCATCATTAATATCGAGCACAGCCAAAAGGCCAAGTAATAAATATGTTTCTCAAGTATACGATTAAGCATTGACTTGATCAAAGTAAAATAATTAAAATAATATATAAAATACTCAAGTTTGCGACAGCATTGACTTGGAGTACATAAATGTTGTTAAAATATATACTGTTGTTATTTTAGTAACAAACAGTAGCAAAATAATATAAATATTGGCATGACAAAGGTGCATCATTTGTATTGAGCACAGTCAAAAGGCCAAATAATAAATATAATTCTCAAGTTTACAATTAAAGTTTGTGCAAGTTTGTTTTAACAATTACTTGACAAAACTAAGACAAGATAATATGTTGTCTTCAATCACAATACCGAAACATTAATAGCCGGTACGCGATAAATAAACATATATGAAAGTAATCATTGCTCGCAATGAACTTCAAATAATCCAAATCATAATTTCATAAGTAAAATCAATTAAGATAATCCTTATGACGAAAGTCAAATGAACTCAGGTTAATGTATAAAAATACATTAAAACAAGCAATTTAATATATCCAGCTCTGTGATGTAGCTCATACCTGGCTGAAGATTTGATTAGTTATGTAAATAGATCAACTTTGCTAGGCGATAGATAGTTGGTGTTTATCTGGGTTAACCCTCTGAATACACTGTTTGCGGTAGGCCTTATCCGAGTACCACGCACTGGTAACGAGGAGATAACCATAACGACAACATTACATGTGTGTCTTTATATAGATATACACAATGCATGCGACATGCATACAACCCTGATGCCTTCGCAAAGCCGACACTACCTTGTGACGAAGGTATGGTCCAATCAAAAAGCCAAATAATTAAAATAAATTATTACTGAACTAGAAATTAACCTTTGTTCTAAAGATATTATAGTCAAATTTCCTCCTATAACCCTAATAATTTATAGTCACCACAAGCAATGAAATATTACTTATTAATCGAATTTGAAGTTATAGATGAAGTTTAGTAAGATCTTTGAACTCTTTAATATTGTGATTGAATACTCAATACATCTTAGAATCCAAACAATTCGTCTTATACTCGTTTTCTAATGAAACTAAGTTATTTATGTCTTCTCCAGATTATTAGAGTTCTATTACTCTTATTTCAATTTCTCTTTAATCAAATTTCAGAATTTAATAAGGTCTGAACTTTTAGAAATCAACGCTTATTAGATCTATTGTTGCTTTAAGTGAACAGTATTATGAAACATCTATCCACCCGAATAATCATAAGTAAAGTTCATTTGTACAATCCTTATGATGTATAGATTCAATCATGGAATCCAGGTTAATATATGAATATATACAGATAAACAATTTAGACAAATAACTCTAGTTCTGTAAAATAGTTCATGTCTGAGATGATTAGATATGAAAATGGATCAACTTTGCTTGGCGGTATAGTTGGGTGTATATCTGGGTTATCGCCCCAAACACCTTGCTCACGACAGAGGGGCATATTAACCGTGTGTCTGCACTGGTGAAGAGAAGATGACCATAATGACAACATTACATGTATGTCTTTATATAGATACACCCAGCACAACTTGTTGCCTTCGTAAAGTCGATATTCCCGTGAGATGAAGATGACATGATCTATTTACCAAGGTAAAAGGTAAAAATATCTAATCCAAAATTAGTAATTAACCTTAATTTCAGATTTATTTAGTAAACTTCCTATCTTACTAAAAGATCTGTTATGCACTGTCACTATAAACAATAATATTTCAATTATCCAAAAGAATTAATTTGATGAAGAAGTTTAATATTATAATTCCTATTCTCCTAAATCCCTATATAAATAATATAAAATAAGAATAAAATAAATAAATAAATAATTAAATTAAATAAATAATTTATACAAAATATGGTTAAATAAACATAATACGTTTGGAATAAAGTTCATTCATTCCTCTCTTGCACTCTAACTCCCTGAAGCTTTATTAAAGTCATTTAAGATTTTCGCTCCAAATTTAATTCAACAATTCAGTTTATATTAATTATTTCTTTGTTAGACACGAAGAGAGTAATTTGTATTAATTTGTGATTATCTCGTTTAATATTTGTACTCGGTTTTAAATTTGATTGTAAATAAAATAATGTTTTATGAAGATTTGATTTTAAGAGACTGGCCTATGCAATCAATTTACGTATTAGCTAATATTTAGTTTTATAATAGGATATAATAATTTTCATAATTTTAATAATTCATATTAAGGTAGGTTTTCGTGTGAATTTTGTGTAGATTTATGCCCCCACTTATTGGTTGTAATATATTATTCCTACAGTAACAGACCTTCTGCCTTCAATTCCTAAAAGATCCTATTTCCTCCTAATCCAATTTGAAGCATTAATTCAAGTAATCATTTTAACTAGAGAAAGTTTCTATAATAAATATTTCCTAAGCTTGAATCACCTAGTTTTAATTGAAAGTCAATAATAAACAAAGTATTCCTTAAATTCCTCAATATATTAAAGCATCAGTTCTTCCACCTAATATCTACACGCCCTATCCTATCACCTAATTGTTCCTTCATAAAAAATTATAACTGCCCAAATTATAACAATGCAGAAATTAAAATCGTATTTGCCATACCTCCAACTCTGCAACAAACCTACAGTAACTCTGCATTCAGCTCCGACGACAGTTAAGAAGTCACCCCCACGCGGCCTCGAAGACTCCAAAGGAATCAGCTCTCGATCCCTAAAGTTTAAATAACAAGCAGGATCAACTGTACTATGGAAATTATTCTAAGAACTTCCTTAGCCGGGTCTCATCTATAAAGATATGTGGTAGCTATCACTAGTTAGTAGCTTTTAAAATACAAAAACGCACACAAAACTACGAAACGGATTTGAATGAAATTTTACACAGAGATAGTTGATGACTTGGATTAGCACATAGGCTATTTATTATCCCGGGAAAATCTAGTGATCCAGCGGGATTCGCTTCTATAATGTTGCGGGTTGTACGTTGAAACTAGTTGATAATATTAATTCAGGTGCAGTAGTATTAGTATCTAACAATGGAATTCCTTCAAAATGACGAAGATGAAAAGTATAATTTAAAGTAGTTAAAGCACTTAAATCTATTCCTAATTAATAAGCTATTTAGTCAACATGCTTTTGAATTTGGTAATGCAAAGCCATTTCTTACTCCTATGAAAAATAAACAAACATAGCAATATCGGCCATTTGTAAGGTAAAGATGCAATAATGATAGTTCAAATGCATATGGTAAAAGTATAGTATAAACAATTAAAGCACATAAATCTATTCCTTGTTAGTTAATAAGCTATTTAGCCAACATGCTTTTGGCATTGGATAATGCAAAGCCATTACTTATTCCTGTGAAAAATAAACAAACATAGTAATATTAGCCAATTGTAAGGTATAGATGCAATAATAAGTGTCTAGAGACAACGGGATTCCTCCAAATGCCGACGATAAAGGTATAATATAAAGTAATTAAGTCATTTATTTCTATTTCCTAGTTAAATAATAAACTGTCTTGCCAACATGTCCTGAAATTTGATAATATAAAACCTTTTCTTTATATTATATGAAAATTAACAAACATAGCAATCTTAGTCACTTGCAAGGTATAGGTATAATAACAATAGTGTCTAAAGGCAATGGGTTTCCTTTAAATACCGATGATGAAAATCTATATACATATAATTAAGTCCATAAATCCATTTCCTAATTAATTAATAAACTGTTATCCGTCAAGCACTGAAATTTGATAAAGTAAAGCCATTACTTAGTCTTGTATAGTTATACAAACTTAAATTGTAGTCTTGTATTGTTATACAAACTTAATTTAATTTAAATTGGAAAACTACATCACCTGTGTTGTTTAGAATTCCGATTTATCCTGCGTCTTGATTAGCAGCCCTGCTGAAAAACTGTAAGACAGCAATTGCTCCACAACCATTGCTCACATTTTTATGGAAAGAAAAGAACATTTAAATAATAGCATAAATTATGGTTTTATTTTCCTAAAATCAAAATAGACTTCCCTAATAATAATATCACACAATTTCTATAAAGCAAACAAGTCCACGTTTCTCCTATGTTATTAAACATCTTTTCAACAGCTATTCCTTAAAATAAATAATTTCCTTTCTTCATACAACAAACATTCTTCACTCAGTCAAGGATCGATCCACCTTTACACAACATTTTGCACAAATTCATTCTTGTAAACCTAATCACATATTTATCGGTAATATGTTTATTAAAATTGTATATTCAACATTAAAATTGTACATTCTACCAATACTGCTAGATTTAAATAAACTCAACGACTACCATATCAAATACGAAGTTGCATAAATACATACGTAATCCCTGAATAAATCTCTATTCTACATACTCACGGTTTTGATCAATACATTTTACCAATCATCTTTTCTCACATTAAGAGTATTTCTATTATTATTTACACTCCGGAATATCCCTGATATATCTATATTATTGTCTCAAACGAAGAATCTCTTTTATAACGTCCAGAACTTTAAAACAAATCCCCCGTTTTCTTTCCATTTTTCCTTTCTTCCATTCCGTCATTCTTTTTTCTATATCCTCAATTTTCTTTCCTGTCATTCTCTTTTAAGGTTTTATATGTTTATATGTTAGGTCTTATATATTATTGAGAATTAGTTTTTTTATTTATTTTCGTCTTTAATTCCATTGATATTATTTATTAAGCCTAACGCTGACATATTTTAATAAAAAAAAAGTATAGGTTCTTATTATTTTCTTTTATTACACTAAACCTCTTAAGGAATAGATGAAGTCTGTTACAACGTCCGTACAATTTCTTTCGCCATAGCACAGTAGTGATGCAGTGCAGCGGGTTACGCTGGGCCGGATCGAATTTAACGCGTAAAAATCCGCCCGCTGTGCCTCGCCGTATTATGCGATAGTTCATATAAAATGTATGTAAGTAATCTAGGCGGATTTGTACTATGTTCATTGCTGAACTACTCTCATTTTTTTAATTATTTTTTTTTTTTATTGTTTGCTGAGTTTCGAGACCTTACATTTGATTGGTACAGGATTAACCTTTCACTTTTAATAAAATTAGAAAACTGATTTAAAAAAAAAAATGTTTTTACATTGGAGAATGTTCATTTATTTTAGATCGGACCAAGCTCACCCTATAGAAGACAAGGCAGCGGCCAAAACTCAAGAGTTGGTGCTCAAACACTTATTCCTTCTTCTCGGGTACAATTCCACGGAGAAATATTTCACTTCTTCTCCTCAGACTCTTCGGTAAGTACCTAATTTATATTAAGAATACATTGCTTCTGTAGTTTATTTTTGTATAACACAAATATGTATTTCTGTGATCTATGTTTGTGTTACTAAGATTATTTCTATATAAAAACATCTCTGTAAAAGCCTGCTATCAGAAAGCTAACAGTGATGCAATGTACACTTGCCGCGAAACGCATGTGAAGTCACTGTATCTGTCACTTTTAGGGATCAAAAGTTGGGCATGTCATTCGAAAGTTACTATGTACAACGTTTAGTGAATTTAATGTGCCTAACCCGCAAAGGAAGTGGCAGATTCTGCTATATTTAGAAGGACTAGATAATATTATCTTAGCTACTTAGATTTAATACATTGTAACATTTCAGGCAATCCTCAATTTTTAACGCGTTCATGGCGAATTTACCCCAAGTTCTTGATCAGAATCCGGTTATGGGAGCAAGTATTGCCGAACCAACTTTGACGCTACTACAGGTAATATGAATATTTATTACGTTGTCATCATTTCGTAAAAGCAAATACCTAACATAATATACGTTATTAGATCACATGACAAAATAGTCTTTACTGATCTTGTGTTTCTGTTGCACAAAGGAGACCTATTTACTTTACTCTTCTTTGTCATGAGCTCACATAAAGAAAGCAACAGTGGAATTAACAATTGTGTATATTGTATTTCTTATTAAAAAGTTGTTGGAAATAAAAAAGAGAAAAGTCGTGTTACCGGTGACGCGACAAGCTTAGGTAGGAGTTATCTCGGGAGGGCCTTGCTCTGACGTTGGTCGTGGTTCGTCGTTTGGGAAACGTTGTCCCGTTGTCGGCGGCAGCGTCTGGGACATAGCCGCCACCACTGCATCGCTCGCAGTGCTACGCGGACATGTAATGGGGAACTATCTCACTCTACTGTTTCTATCATCCCTCGAGCCTTACACGGAAGAATAAGAACGGAAAACAGCAGGAGAATAAAATTAAATAACTATCGTTAGACCGGAACGGATGGGAGGGCGTCTCAGCCGGGGGGAGAGGGTGCGTGCGTGCGTGCGTGCGTGCGTGCGTGCGTACGTGTGTGTGGCTCCCTGAAAATTTAAACAAATTCAGTTCAGATTATGAGATTTTAATAGAAAATCTAATCAGCGATTGGGAATTTGACGACATTCCGGCGAACGATAGTACCTTCGAGAAGGATGATGAAATGCAATCGTCCAGATGTCGTCAGTAATTGAAAATTTCTCAAAATGTTGCCATTACTGACAACATCGGGCCGGCAATTGCATTATTCTTCTCTGCCCTCAGCAGATCCCCGCTTTCGGGAGTCTTGCGACCCGGTGAAACCCCGACTGTCATTGGCTCTCGGAAAGTTAAGTATAAGTCCTCCTCCTGCGTTTGGGGAGCCCTACAGCGCGGCGTATCTCAGTCGTCGTTAGCTCCCCAGATCCAGTTGTTCCCCTGTTTTCGAGAGCTTTGTGGCCCGGCGAAACCCCGGCTGTCGCTAGCTCTCCGGGAGCAGAGGAATCATTCCCGACCTGTAATGTTCCTCCCCGCATCTTGCGCGACAGTGCGGAGGGGGAGGGGGGGGGGGTAATCGAAGGGGTGTGTGCCGGTCAAACTGCTCCCCCCTGCAATAATATCCAAAAACATTTTAGCTGTAGGTGGGTAGTGTAGGCGTGGTGTAATGCGCTGACCGCCGTGTCTATGTGTGCGCAGTACTGCGTGCGCGCGGGCGGCGGCGCGAGTGGCGGGAGCGCAGCGAACTCGCTGGCGGCGCTGGAGCCGCACGTGCGCCGACACTGGCTCATGGCGCTCATCGTCGTGCTCTACAAGGTGGCCACACCGCACACTGACACACACACACACACACACACGAAAATTGTATTTCTTGTATTTCTCGAATTTTTGTGGCGTCTCTCTTGATGTTCAACTTATAGAAGTTACACTGTATTATTCAATTTCAATAATATTACATACAAGTCTGCAAGGATCGTCATGTATGGTACTTAGTTCTGTCTGTCTACCGCGTGAGGGATCTGGCGTGAATATATCTATGTATGTAGGGTAAATAATAGTTTTGTTAGGGTTAATATGTAACAATGACAATAGTGTGTGTGCGCAGTACCACTACGGGTGTGAGCCGCTGCGCGGGCTGTGCGTCGGTCTGGTGCGGTCGGCGCTGGCGTCGCTGGAGGCGCAGCAGCACCGCTGCCGCCGCGCGCCGCCCGTGCTGCTGCTGCCGCACCACCACCACCAGCACGCCAGTCAGTGCACACACACACACACACACACACACACACCACACACAGGCGCAGCAGCACCGCTGCCGCCGCGCGCCGCCCGTGCTGCTGCTGCCGCACCACCACCACCAGCACGCCAGTCAGTGCACACACACACACACACACACACACACACACACACCACACAGGCGCAGCAGCACCGCTGCCGCCGCGCGCCGCCCGTGCTGCTGCTGCCGCACCACCACCACCAGCACGCCAGTCAGTGCACACACACACACACACACACACACCACACACAGGCGCAGCAGCACCGCTGCCGCCGCGCGCCGCCCGTGCTGCTGCTGCCGCACCACCACCACCAGCACGCCAGTCAGTGCACACACACACACACACACACACACACACACACACACACACCACACAGGCGCAGCAGCACCGCTGCCGCCGCGCGCCGCCCGTGCTGCTGCTGCCGCACCACCACCACCAGCACGCCAGTCAGTGCACACACACACACACACACACACACACACACACACACACACACACACACACACACCACACAGGCGCAGCAGCACCGCTGCCGCCGCGCGCCGCCCGTGCTGCTGCTGCCGCACCACCACCACCAGCACGCCAGTCAGTGCACACACACACACACACACACACACACACCACACACAGGCGCAGCAGCACCGCTGCCGCCGCGCGCCGCCCGTGCTGCTGCTGCCGCACCACCACCACCAGCACGCCAGTCAGTGCACACACACACACACACACACACACACACACACACACACACACACACCACACAGGCGCAGCAGCACCGCTGCCGCCGCGCGCCGCCCGTGCTGCTGCTGCCGCACCACCACCACGCCAGTCAGTGCACACACACACACACACACACACCACACACAGGCGCAGCAGCACCGCTGCCGCCGCGCGCCGCCCGTGCTGCTGCTGCCGCACCACCACCACCACCAGCACGCCAGTCAGTGCACACACACACACACACACACACACACACACACACACACACCACACACAGGCGCAGCAGCACCGCTGCCGCCGCGCGCCGCCCGTGCTGCTGCTGCCGCACCATCACCACCAGCACGCCAGTCAGTGCACACACACACACACACACACACACACACACACACACCACACACAGGCGCAGCAGCACCGCTGCCGCCGCGCGCCGCCCGTGCTGCTGCTGCCGCACCACCACCACCAGCACGCCAGTCAGTGCACACACACACACACACACCACACACAGGCGCAGCAGCACCGCTGCCGCCGCGCGCCGTCCGTACTGCTGCTGCCGCACCACCACCACCAGCACGCCAGTCAGTGCACACACACACACACACACCACACACAGGCGCAGCAGCACCGCTGCCGCCGCGCGCCGCCCGTGCTGCTGCTGCCGCACCACCACCACCAGCACGCCAGTCAGTGCACACACACACACACACACACACCACACACAGGCGCAGCAGCACCGCTGCCGCCGCGCGCCGCCCGTGCTGCTGCTGCCGCACCACCACCACCAGCACGCCAGTCAGTGCACACACACACACACCACACACAGGCGCAGCAGCACCGCTGCCGCCGCGCGCCGCCCGTGCTGCTGCTGCCGCACCACCACCACCAGCACGCCAGTCAGTGCACACACACACACACACACACACACACACACACACACACACACACACACACCACACACAGGCGCAGCAGCACCGCTGCCGCCGCGCGCCGTCCGTGCTGCTGCTGCCGCACCACCACCACCAGCATGCCAGTCAGTGCACACACACACACACACACACACACACACCACACAGGCGCAGCAGCACCGCTGCCGCCGCGCGCCGCCCGTGCTGCTGCTGCCGCACCACCACCACCAGCACGCCAGTCAGTGCACACACACACACACACACACACACCACACAGGCGCAGCAGCACCGCTGCCGCCGCGCGCCGCCCGTGCTGCTGCTGCCGCACCACCACCACCAGCACGCCAGTCAGTGCACACACACACACACACACACACACACACACACACACACACACCACACAGGCGCAGCAGCACCGCTGCCGCCGCGCGCCGCCCGTGCTGCTGCTGCCGCACCACCACCACCAGCACGCCAGTCAGTGCACACACACACACACACACACACACACACCACACACAGGCGCAGCAGCACCGCTGCCGCCGCGCGCCGCCCGTGCTGCTGCTGCCGCACCACCACCACCAGCACGCCAGTCAGTGCACACACACACACACACACACACACACACACACACACACACACACCACACAGGCGCAGCAGCACCGCTGCCGCCGCGCGCCGCCCGTGCTGCTGCTGCCGCACCACCACCACGCCAGTCAGTGCACACACACACACACACACACACCACACACAGGCGCAGCAGCACCGCTGCCGCCGCGCGCCGCCCGTGCTGCTGCTGCCGCACCACCACCACCACCAGCACGCCAGTCAGTGCACACACACACACACACACACACACACACACACACACACACACACCACACACAGGCGCAGCAGCACCGCTGCCGCCGCGCGCCGCCCGTGCTGCTGCTGCCGCACCATCACCACCAGCACGCCAGTCAGTGCACACACACACACACACACACACACACACACACACACACACACCACACACAGGCGCAGCAGCACCGCTGCCGCCGCGCGCCGCCCGTGCTGCTGCTGCCGCACCACCACCACCAGCACGCCAGTCAGTGCACACACACACACACACACCACACACAGGCGCAGCAGCACCGCTGCCGCCGCGCGCCGTCCGTACTGCTGCTGCCGCACCACCACCACCAGCACGCCAGTCAGTGCACACACACACACACACACCACACACAGGCGCAGCAGCACCGCTGCCGCCGCGCGCCGCCCGTGCTGCTGCTGCCGCACCACCACCACCAGCACGCCAGTCAGTGCACACACACACACACACACACCACACACAGGCGCAGCAGCACCGCTGCCGCCGCGCGCCGTCCGTGCTGCTGCTGCCGCACCACCACCACCAGCACGCCAGTCAGTGCACACACACACACACACCACACACAGGCGC